>WHPX01000582.1:0-49456 GCA_011057435.1 Actinia equina
ACAAGGAGTCCCTCCCTCTCAGAATCTACATATCACTAAGGATGAAAAGAAAACAAGTGATGACGTTTTCAATTACAACTGTGCACTCTTGTCTGACTGTTTCTTATTTTTAATTTTCTCGACGCAATCAAAGAAGGTGATGGATTGAGGCTAGTTAGACAATACAAGTATTTCATGTTGTACTGCAAGGCAGATGACCCACACAGCACTAAATATGCTCTAGAATGTTTGTACCAATTTTTTCAGGTCTATTCTTTGTTGTCACAAAGAGATAGTGAACGCTTCATATGGAACAGATTTGTAAATAATCATGATATGAAAGGTACAAACGTTCCTCTCGATGAAGCCACTGAACACAGCAACAACTTCATCAAGCAAGGTATCAAGAACCTTGGACCAAATTTATCAGAGCATGCAATATCACGAATTTGTAAGGCCGAAAGGGCTACATCATCAATTCTAGAAAACCTTGATGAATCTGTGAAACGACATGCAAAATCTGGTAAGCACTCAGACCCTTCTAAGGAAAAGGACTTGCATGAGCTTATCAGGAGAGCTGAAGACTTGAATATCTTTGAAGAAACTAAGGGGCGCAGTTATAGTCACTTCTATGACTTCAAGAGGGATAGACTGAAAGATCTGAATGGCACCAATTTATACAGATGGATAAATAATCATAAGAAAAACATCTTCAATGGTATAAGAGCAAGATAAAAAGAACTATAAAGAAATAAATATCCCATGACAATGGAGATTGAACTTGTGACAGCCTGTCACGTAAAGTATGTTTACTGCATGACAAGCTTTACTCGTTCAGGAATGTGGGGTCCCCGCTGTGTCCTAACATTCAATGTTAGAAATCCGATGCCAACGTTTGGTAAAAAAGGTACGGATAAGACGAAGACATAGGTGTGAAGTACCTGTTATAATCCGCGAAATTCGTATTCAGGTATTCAAAACAAAGAGTAGTTCTGCTGCTGTAGTTTTAAAACCACTTTACGAGTTAATTGCTAAACAACTTTCTTGATTCATCTCAAAGACACACACACACACACACACCAATTTAAATTGTGTTTGCGCGGCCCTCGCCATTTTCTTAAGTCATAAATCGGACGACATTCCAGCTGAAGGGGGACAAAGATGTGGCAGTCATAAAATTTTGCTATAATTTGCAATATCTAATTTGAAAAAAAAACAAAACAGTTTTCTACCTTTTCTCTCGAAATTCCAAGTAGAAACGCGTGTTTAGTAGGGCCGCTTGGCTAAGCATCGAAGCGGGCTGTGATTGGTCAGTTCGTGTGTGCACCGGACACCTGGAACTTCCGAATGCTGGCACAGACGTCGAGAACAACTATAAACATCAGAAAGCTTTGTGATTGGTAGAAAACTTTTACATTTCATCTCTGATTACCGAACAACTTTTGAAGAGAAAAATGGCTTCTTACAAGACCGAGTGCGATGTCTGCTGTTCTTCATTCAGTACCACCACTGCCTTACTTAAACACAGAAATTTAAAACATCCGAAAGCAAAATCAGTCAAGAGTCTTTCTTTTGTTAAAGGCGAAATAATAGTAGCAGAACCAAGTGGAAGATACCGCAGCTCTTCTAGCTACAAAGCGTTGATCGCCGGTGTCACTGAAAGCATAAATTCAACTCTTCATCATAAGGCATGCAGTAAGTATCCGTATAAGAAACCAAGATACATCATTAAAAAACATTAGATTTACCTGCGAGCAGTCAAAATTATAAGGTATCTTGACTCTCCTAAGCATAAAATATTTTAGCTGTAAATACAACTGTAATGAATCGGTCAAGTTTTTTCCTAACTTTCTGGCAGCTTATTTGACTTTTTAAATTCCGTTGATGCGCGGCATTTCACCAGCTCTCTAACTCAATACTCTTATTCTACTTTAGGCAAATGGTTAAGAGTTGAACGCCACCATGTTCCCGAGCAATACCTCCGAAATCTTCTTTATCATATGCCAAGCGCTTATTTAAATGCCGTGAAGGATGTAAGGCATTTACGGCTTCCCGTCTATTGGGATACAACGGTATCCCAAACATACCGAAATTTCGATTTGGAGGAGGTAAGGGCTGCATTTGGTCGTCAGGAGGGACTTCAACTACAGACTAAGAAGTCTTATATTGGCGAGAACATTGCTCAACCAAGCACGCTGCAGCTTACAGGAAGGGATGCCATCAATGCCGCCAAAGCGCAAGTTCGTGGAGATGGTAACCTTAACCAGCTCGAAATTCCCACCATGGAGGTAGAATTAGTTGTTGGTCATGGTGAAGGCAGAGCAACAAGGGAATTTGATATCATTTGGTTTCCAAATATGTATTCAAGTAATTATCATGGCAAGCTAATTTTTAGATATTTTGTAGCCAAAGTGTCGATCTAGCGTATCAAATTAGTTGACAGATCATATAACAAACAACAATAATTTATCATTAAGTGGTTGATTCTATTCTTGGACTGTAGATACTGCAGCGCTTGTACTTATTAGTGTGATACGAGAAATAAAGATTAGCCAAGACTACTGAAGCGGACTTTCTTTTGTATTTTAAATATAGTTCATTTGCTTAACCCTTATGTTTCAAATAATATATATGTTTAGTTGTTTCATTACCTTGTCATCGGATCATGAAAAGTAACAAACTAAGTCTAACGACTTAAATATAAGTTTAATCGTTTAGTCGATGCTACAAGTTGTCAACAAAACATAATGGCTTAAATGGCTAACCAAAAAAGGAATCCTTTATTCTCTTGCTTTCTTTCTTTCTAGTCTATCTTTCGTTTTTCTTTCTTTCATTCTTTTTCTTCTTTTTTTACTAACACTTAATAGCCACCCTGACTTTTCAAATGAGTTGCTTTTTATTCTTTAAGCCAGGGTCAAAACGCTGTACTTTACACGAGCCGAACTTAATACAAAGAAATCTAAATAATGGGTTTTGTTTATTTGTATTAGTACGGAGTCTCACGTCGAGCTTAAATTGCTAGAATTTCGTTAGCTCTTGATATAGCATAATTAGCATGTGCTGTAGTTTCAAATACTAAAATAATTTCGAGTTCGTAAAAGGTCCACAGGTCCTTCAAAAAAACCTAGAAGAATCAAAGCAATGTGCTGAAAGCCTCAAAAAAGTGAGATGAAACAATTTCGTACGAAGAGGAATGAAACTATAAAACCGAGAGAATGCTTCTAATTGAAGGGCGACGAGACGGAATGTCGTGCACAGCCATTTCAAGATTAAAAGTCAGCAAGTGGATCTCTCGACAACTTGTTGGTTTCATGACTTCTTTAACGTGGATAAACATATATCCAAGTGAATATATGTCACTTGCTATGCTTTGCGTACCCTGGCCTCGCGGAATCTCTGGAGCAATATATGGGTACTTCTTTATATAGGCTCTTTGTTCCGACAGCGGAAGGATTTTCCGTGATTTTGGGCTGTCAATTCTTCGTGCTTTGCCGAAGTCCACTAATACTGGATTGTAGCCTTCCCCTCGTTTCTCCAACACAACATTGTTCGCTTTAATGTCGTTGTGAAGAAATCCCATTTCGTGCACTCGAGAAACGGCGACAGTAACTTTTTTCATGACACTTAACCATTCTTCATTTGCCATGGACAGCTTTTTAATCGCTTTTAAGAGCGTCAGACTTTTTTTCTCTTCACCGTGAAACTGGATAATAAGGCGATAGGGCTTAATTTGCGTCGAAATTCCAAACAAAAGCGGTAGTCCAGGATGGTCCCCAAGACGAGACAACACAGACGCCTTGTGGAGAACCTCTTTCTTTACGTGGCTTTCGTCCGTGTTTGGATGGCAGTGGTATTCTTTAACAGCTACCTTTATTCCTCTGTACCTGGCCAAATAGCAGCTCCCGAACGTACCCGCACCCAAACACGTCGTACTTTTTATAATTTGGCAAGGCGAAATTTCTTTGACTGAACCATGGAGATTAACAATGGGTTTAACTGGGGTAGTTTCGTGTTTATTTGGAGCATCGTCAAGTCTGTGTTCGTCATCCCCTTGCCCTTGACCTTCGTCGTCTTTAGCGTTATCTAAGTCAATTCCCCGGCAAACTTCATCCGTAATATTTACTACCACATCTCTTGTTCTCTCCAGATCTCGGCGACGGGTCTCTCCGACATTATTTACACCATTCAATTTTTCGACGTTAGCAGTATCGGTCTCATCTGGTACCATTTGATCGGGAACTTGGTTTGTCTGTTTGAACTCTTGTCTCTTGTGTCCTGCTCCAGCTTCCTGTAGTAGTGGCTTTATGTTTTTCTTTCGGGCCCTCCATCTCTTCTTGGCCTCCTTTCTAATCGCTTTAATTTTCTCTTTGTCTTTTAAATTTTTCCTCTTGTTCCTAGCCATTTGTGCGCAAGCTAGATATTTTAAAAAAGATCGGAACACTCCACTGGCACTAGCACACGTGACGGCTTATTATCGAGCTTTAACGCTATAACGGAAATGAAGCCGTTTGAGGGTTGGTCGATGTTTGACAAATGCCGTTGATAATTTCAAACAAAAGAAATCACCGGTCTCCTTAATTAGACGTATAATTGGACGCCGAGGAAGCTGCAGGAAATGATTGATAGTATATAATATACCTGTAACGCATTTGAAAAAAAGTACGCATGATAGACAGTGAAAATTGACAACTGCCATATTCATTCAAAATACAGGTTCATATTTTATTTAACGGGATTTCCAACTAGTAACAACTAAAAAATCCTAATACCTTCCAGATAACAACAGCCCATTCAGTGCTGACTACCCAAGGAAGGCAGTAGAAATGATATTATTTTGAAAACATCCTAATACCTTCCAGATAACAACAGGCCATTCAGAGCTGACTACCCAAGGAAGGCAGTAGAAATGATATTATTTTGAAAACATCCTAATACCTTCCAGATAACAACAGCCCATTCAGTGCTGACTACCCAAGGAAGGCAGTAGAAATGATACTATTTTGAAAACATCCTAATACCTTCCAGATAACAACAGCCCATTCAGAGCTGACTACCCAACAAGGAAGGCAGTAGAAATGATATTATTTTGAAAAAATCCTAATACCTTCCAGATAACAACAGCCCATTCAGTGCTGACTACCCAAGGAAGGCAGTAGAAATGATATTATTTTGAAAACATCCTAATACCTTCAAGATAACAACATCCCATTCAGAGCTGACTACCCAACAAGGAAGGCAGTAGAAATGATATTATTTTGAAAACATCCCAATACCTTCCAGATAACAACAGCCCATTCAGAGCTGACTACCCAAGGAAGGCAGTAGAAATGATATTATTTTGAAAACATCCTAATACCTTCCAGATAACAACAGTCCATTCAGAGCTGACTACTTTTTATTCCCTAGGAATAGCTTTTTTGTTTTTATCTATGTAGTCCAACTTAGAATATTTAACATGAGTTGGATCCTGTGGCCTTTCATTTCAGCAAAGGACCAAGAGAATTTATTCATTATGACTGGCCCATGGTTGATGAAGTCTTTTGCAGACAAAATTACACCAATTCCACAGCTTCCTGCCCCTTCACTACTTGCTGGTCCTGTCTGACTTGGCATCCCAAAACGTCTGAAATGGTCAATACCCCTATTCCAGAAGGAACTGGAAAGTTCCTGATGATCAGGCAACATCACTTGCAAAGTATCTAGGAGGTGTTTGATTCCTTTGATTACATACTGACCTGGTACCAGTCGAAGGCCATCATCAAAACACAGGGTCTTGCCTTCAATATCAACATATACTAGCCCCCAGTGATTGGTCATATGCACTGGTGTTAAGATCTGCTTTAGCTTTTGACCATCAAGGTTGGCAATGAGTGACTCAACTTTCTGATAAAGGAAATCATTATCACAATCAATCCACTGCCAAAATTCAGTTGGTAGATACAAAGTATCTTTCTTGTCTGCCTCATAAGATTCCCTAAGAAAGCATTGAACGCAAATATCTATCACCATGTTGTCAATGTATCTTTCCAATACTAGGTATGAAAAGGACTCTACATCTATAGCCTTGGATCCATGCTTAAGGACAATAGTAGTAGGACTATTGTGCCATAATTGCACACCAATCCTTGCCTTGTCAGCATCTGGAATGTTATCTATCCCATCTAACCAGCCAACTTCTGCTTTAATTTCCTTTCGAATACTGGATATCAAAGAGTATCGTTGAAGAACTAGCAAACCCCTGCTAGTGAAAGAGCCCAAAGATCCAATTTTCACACCAGTAGGAATTTGAGAGTTGCCTTTTTCCCCCTTCATTAGGTTTTCAGCTCTTGTCAGAACACTAGAACATGGCCTTTCCTTGAGCTTTCTGGGGTCTGTTTCTTTAAATGTTCCATAAATGGCTCTGACATGGGTTCTTTGAAAACCAACATCCGGTATTCCCATACATGCTATATCAGCTCTTGGAATGTTATGGTTTGTCATCGAAAGGGCTAGCTCATTTCTTGTTATGTCTGGCTTAATTTGATGGTAAGATAATTCTGAGATATTCCCTCTAAAGCAAGTTTCCTCTTGTTTGTCAGTACAGGCTTCAAAATCATCTTCCACTTCACTGTCACTATCGATATCGATTACTTCTGTTGGATGATATTTGCTTGAATCACATTTAGTGGTAAAGTCATCATCATCATTATCACCATACATATCATCTCTGTCACCACCACAATCATCATCACTAACACCACTACCATTACCATCTTCAGGAACATCATCATCATCATCATCATCATCATCATCATCATCCTTTTCCATATTATCAACACCGGCACTATCATCATTCTTTGCAATTGTTGGCAAGAGATTTAGTAAATTGATTGCAACTGGCTGAGGGAGTTTCACTTCTTGTTTTTTTCTTTCCTACCCTGCTTCCCAAACATCATGATTGTAAGACATATGGACTCTTGGGTCTGTTAGCTCGCTCACTCTTGTGCCTTTGCCTTTAACAAAAACATACTCCAGGTGATCCTCACCAAACATTTCCTTAAACAGGCCATTCATAAGACATATCCAGAACTTATCTTCTGTGGTCCAATGCTGGACTGGATATCGTGGTTTCCATCCACAACCTCGAAATTTGAAGTGACGGGAACCTGAAAGTTGCAAAACAATATACACTAATAAAGTGTTTGTTGCTTTGGTAATTGATTAGGGATGTAAATAATTAAGTAAACATATTTAAACATAATAAATATTGATGTTCTTATATCAATTCCAAGCTTTCAGCACCAGGGATGGAACCCAGAACATTGGACTCCTAGTCATTTGATAAAATGTTTTTGGCAAAAATTTTCAGTCATAATATTCACGTACAGTCATATTAAAACAGTAATTCCTCTTTCTTTCCTTATTAATAATACTTATGCAAAAATTTCTTGATTCTGATTGGCTGAGAGTAGTTCTGTTTTTTTGAAAATCAAGTGCATAAAAATGGAAAGAAATCAAATGAAAATTTAAGCATTCTGATTGGCTTGGAAACAATAGAAATCATATCAGCCTCACCATTTTCTAGGCATTCTTGTGCCTTTACAAACTGATAGCGAAGTTCAAGGAGTTTTCCAGAAAACCAATGTATGAGAATTTGTTCTACGGTTGAGGAAACAGGTAATGTAAAAATCAATATCTTAATTTTAAAATAAAGTTAATTTTTAGGTTTATTCAATACACCTTTCTTTTAAAGTGTAAATTTTCATATTTGTTCTATATTTTTCATACTGAAAATTGGCCAAATATACAAACTGTTTGTTACAGTCACAGCCCTAATGAACCATGAAAACTTAGGTCCTTTTTTGTCTTTTCCCCCCAACTAATTCAATCAGCGCTTGATATAAAAAGGAATGAAACCACTTTTAGGAACCATTTAATCAGAGCACACAGCACAATATTGACGTGATTTAGTTTCTCAGTAGTTCCCATGAGAAAGCTAAAAATAAAACACCTAAAGTTTGTTGTGATTGGATGCTGCCATAATTATATGCAGAAAAAAGTCCAAAGGGTTCATGGTTCGAGCGCTATGACTGAAATCAAGTAATAAGTATAACCTACATGATTGTGCTTCCCCTGAAGTATCATGGTTGGTTGACCTGGAATACATCATGCGGTGTAACTTGTGCGATGCTTCAAACCCTTGGTTAGAAAAAAGACGAAATGACCTGTGCAGTCTAAAAAGCATTGCACTGTGATCGATAGTCAGATGGCCATAGTCGCCACTGCCAAGCGTCAAACCAAACATGTGACGAAGTAGACGTCCCCACAACTGGCACTTAAAAGAACAGAAACCAATTAGAAAGAATGGACCCTCATATTTTTTGGTTCCCTTTATTGGGTGCATACCTTGATTTCATAAATGTCAATTTTTTCATCATCATCATCTTCAAAAATCTTACTCCGCATTACAATTGCTAGTTCTCTCCATTCAGTAAATACCTGAAAATACATTATATATAATCGATAATAAATCATACAATCATTTATTATATAATGACCAATGAAATATCTATTTTTTTCTATTTCGAAAAATTTATATATTCACACGTGAAAATAACATGTTATTGAGATGGCTATTCAAAAATACACAGAAAGAATTGCCTGAAAGAGCCAAAACATACTTCATTGATAATCATATAATGAACAGAATATTACATGTAATATCCTCTATGTATACAGTGATATCAAAAATGTTGTAAAGAATAGCCTCGAGACTATGCCTTTGGACTGAAATGATGTGCATGCATGGTTAGAAATCACTTATTCTGTCAGTTGATTGCATAATTATCAGACTTGTAATTGGTTTTACATTTCTTAGACATTTTCACTGGTCATTGGAGAGTGCTGTGTAATGACTTCAATGATCTTTCAAATAAATTGATCCAGCAATGTTAGCTGTAAAACATGGTTGATAACATACCTTCATATAATGTTCTACCTGTAGGTGAGCTGCAGCACCTGCCATGGCATTTTTCTTTGGATCTACTTCTTGTTTTTCTTCCTTATCTTTGCTTGCTTGGCAATTCCAATAGCCCCTGTAGTCATTTCCTCACATTGTACAAATTTCTCCTCAATTTTGGTTTTTCTCTTAGTAGTCTCCTCCAATTTTTTCTCAATGAATAACTTGAGAACTAATTAAGTAAAAAATAAATAATTTCCACTCATTAAGCTAAAATAAAATGTCAAATTAATTACTATTTTTTGCTACTTCAAATTCTAACCTTTGGTTTCAGTGAGCTTCACATGTTCAGTTCTTGTGCCATAATCCCTCATGTATTGTTCTTTTTTCAGGATTCCTTCAAGAAACTATAAGAAAATAGGATATACAATAGAGAAACGTCATTACATGCATGCATGCTGACAGCTAGTGCCATTATATATAGCCACCATTTAAACATTATTTAAACATTATTTAAACATTATTTAAACATTATTTAAACATTATTTAAACATTATTTAAAAGAAGTCTGAGTTAAAAATTCACTAACCATTTTCTGGTTTTCATAGAATTGAACATAAGAAAGGACTGTGTTTCTTGCAGCCTGATCAAACTGTTTGTAGAAGTTGCTAACACTCTCGATGGGAAGGGATTCTGCAATAATAAACTCAGCATTTGCCAGAACTTGCCTTTCTGTTGGTCCTTAAGAGCAAAAGTTGACTATGAGCTGGACTATACAATGAATACATGTAGAATTTTGTAGTAATAGATTGAGGGGTTTTACGGCAGCCCAGAGCTAGGGAAAGGGGGGGGGGGGGAGGACTCTTTATAATAGACTATACGGGGATGCTCCACCATAAAATGCACAGCAGCTATGTTTGTGCTAAGGAACAATGCAATATTTTGCATGACAAGAGAATTATCTTATTTCCTAAAGGAAAAAAACATTCTTTTGTTTTGTCCGCAAACATGGCTACCTTGAAATCCCTCTATACTGTAATACCTGACATGGAAGAGACCCTTATATTAGCCTTTGAAATCTCAGTAGTTTGGCCTGGTTGTGATTTTATTTGAATGCGATCAAATTCCCTTCTGTTTTCTGGGCCATATGTCGCTAAAGCATAATTGCATTCTTCAAGACATCCAATAGAGTTGGCAAAGAGCCCAAGGGAACCAATAAGCTGCTCTGTGTTTCGCATCTCTTGGTGCAACGAGCATAGCTGTATGTTACAGAGTTCTTCCTCCAAGAGAAAGGAAAGATCATCTCTAATACCATGCCACCTGTAGATAAAATGTTTATGTTAACCCAAATATTAGATATTGATACATTACATGCAGACAATAGAATTTCATCCTCAAAAGAAAGACACATGGCCTGAAATTTGAAAACATTGCTACACATTCAGTAAGCTCTATTTTGTGCCTTAAGTATCCACTCATCTATCCGTATAATATTATTGCATCTGTTTAATAGCACCCAATCAAATTAAAAATGAACTTACTTTCCAATATTAGCCTTAGACTGCAGGCAGCTTAGGCATGTCTCATTAAACCTATCTCCTAAATGATGACAACATGCCTAGAATTGATAAGATGAAATCAATCAATGTTTCTAAAACCAACTCAATTGATATGGCAAATTGGCAAATCAAGAAAATGAGGGCACAGCCATATTTTGAGAATGCTCTATCAATTGTTCTCTGGCCTATCTGAGAAATGATGACCACTCATCGCATAAAATGGAAAGATAACAACAGTCTAAGAAACATTTGTCATATATTTTTGATTTGCACTGTATTCTATAGCTTCCATTCTTATAAGATATTGATAATCCTTACTCTAACAGCTTCACATAAAATGCAAAACTCCACATCAAGGCCCTTTCCCCCAAGCATGAACTTTTCATCATTTTTTTTTACCATCAGCAAAAGCAATGCCTTGTAGTCAAGGGTAACTATAAAAAATGATAATTGGTATTAATAAAAAACTTGTGAATAAAGAAATTGGCATAGCTACATATATTCAGTTATTATTTTTTCAGTACCTACAAATTTGATATCATAGGTTTCTCCATCCACTGTCAAACCATGTTGTTTGATGACCTGCTTTTCATGGTTGAGTTTTTTTTATCAGTGCTTTCAAATTGGCCCTTTAAGAATATAATAAAGAGATTTTTCATTAAAAATTAAATGAGCTTTTAAAACTACAATTTGAATCATAAAAACATAATTGGGAAATTTATATTAGGAATGATTAATTGTGGCTTCTAAGATGGAATACCAATGGTCAGTAGACTGAGTAATAATACAGTCTTACACTCATTAACAAATTCATGATAAATAATTATAATCAAAAAAATTATCATTTTCACTTACCTATCCTCCTTGCAATTTGCAATTGCAAGAGGATAAACTGCTTCTGCACTTTCAGAACTTTGGAAATTGCAGTCAACTGGCACAATTCCAACCGAAACTTGATCTTTACCTATTAAAATATTATTGTTTAGAAAATAATTGAGGCCTGAGATATAGCTAGCCTGTTATGATATAGTGTTAAGTAGGTAGGCAAAGATTCTGACATTTTTTCATGTAACATCCAATAAAGCCATATATAACACCATACCAAAAAGTGGTCTGCCATCCAGTTTTAAGTTGAAAACAAGTTTTTGCTTTGAACATTGTCAAAGCCTGGCCTCTCTTATTGCCCATATGAGGACACCTGGAAGGGAAGTACAGTGACCAGAGAGGCCATCTGGAAGGGGCTCTACGCCAACTGCATTTTTCACAACTGCAAATATCATTTCCTTCTGTGCCTTTACCATGTTCTTTGAAAGCAGCAACTGAGCATCACTTGATTTCTTGAAGAAAATATTGTGTAGAATTAGTACTGACCAATGAATATGAGTGCGCTTATGACTGCATAGATGAAGAGCAGAAGAAAGGGATTCTAACTAGTCAGGAAAACTAGTAAGGAAATGGATGCATGAATGGATAATAAAACAAAATAAGTGAAGACACACAAGTGTAAATAGATTATTGAATTGTCAATAGAAAGAAAAGAAGAATGAATATACGGGTACAGTGTGGATTAAGTTAGTGACAACATTAAAGTAATAACATTAGTTGTTATTTTTAAGCTAATAATTCATAAAAAATACGAACCCCACTCCTGCCAAGATTCAAGTAATTTAGTACAGTTTGCCAACCATCATCTGGGAGCTTGGTCTTTATTTTTACAAGGAGCTGAACCCAGTCCGGAACTCTTAAAGCAATGGTTTGCTTTGCCATTACATCTTCACCAACGAGTTTTACCAGGCTCTTGTGGGGGTCGTACTTCTTGGCCGAGATTTCCATGGCTTCAGATAATTCTTTATTAAGAAATTGCAATGCTTGCTCTGCATCATAGAGAATACTATGTCCCACAAAACTGCCAAATGAATCTGGACTTACTGACTCTTTAAGTGATTCGATTATTTTGTTACTTTTCTTCGACACTAATTTTCTTTTGGTTATTGGGCCTATTTGAAGTTCCGCTACTTCTCTTATCGTACTTTTACACGACCAATAATCGATATCGACATGGCTCGATCTCTCTGAATTGTCAACTGTGGTTGGTGTAGGTGGAGGAGTGCCGATTAATTCAGCGGCTCTTAAATGATAGGCACTTAACTGACCTTCAAGATTTTTATTCTCGATGACTTTGGAGTCAAACCAGCACTGGTATCGTCATTTTCCTCTCGCTCTTGTCCCTTTGCATTAATGAGACTGATTCCGTTGACGGCATCTACAATTTTTGAAATTTCTCAGACTTGAGAAAACCATCCTCAGATATTTCTCGCTGTCTGAGAAGGCCAGCACAAATTCCAAATGTCGTGGCCACGTACACCTCGTCTTTTTCTCGACCAGAGTCGAAAATGCTCGCTGGAGCATTGCCGCCATTTTCCCGCCACAATCCCTTAAGCTTTGTCTTGGCTATTTCATTTGGGAAAGTACTAAATATTTTGTTTGCTGCAAATATTTTCGGCTGGGTATTGCATAAAACAGTAGACAAGGCATACCAAGCCTTTTTCGAGCACAGCGAGGCCGAATATACTCGATTAAACTCAAGATTTTGCATCTTCGCAGAAGACTACATGTCGCATCTACCATGGTATCTACGCAGTCGAATGCTACACTGAAAAGTAGTACCGAATTACGCGGCAAATTTGCAGTGGATAATATTTCCTCCATTAATTTCGGCGGTAAATATAATATTAACTTATTAAACATTACAGTTTAGCGGCAAAAATTAACGGAGGAATTGTACTTTGTTGTTGACAGACGAAAGTACTTTCCAACACCTAAAAGTGACCTCGATATGACCTTATAGTGTGAAGGAGATTCAAGATCCCAGTTCTAATTGGCTTATCACCATAGTAACGGGAATTAAGGGGACGTCCTGTGGCGCATTCCTGAACGAGTAAAGCTTGTCATGATAACAACAAATAATGGACTTGACATTTCTAAAAGGGGAGGATGCTACAATTTTCTCTCACATGAATTTCAAAAGAACTAATCTCATCTAAAGCAGAAATCAATGTCTCTGATGTAGTACACTAAAACCAGACTGCACAACAATCATCACACAGTTTTTATATTCCCATACCTTTTGGCTAAACCAAAAAATTCATATCTCCCAACATATTAAATAAATGTCAGGTCCATTAGTAAAATGTTATAGATTAAACTTGTTACAGTTCTATCAATGAAGTTCTATTTCTCAGAGATCTAGAGTCATGGATTCTACTGCAGCCAATACAGCTGTTGGCACTTCATCAGTAGAAAGCGATTCATTTAGTTGGTCCTCTCCAATTGTTGAATTTGATATATGAGACAGTGCCAAATTGTCAATGTTTAAGTTGTATAGTTCATCATCTAGGAAAAGGTTATTCCAGTCGTCAAGGATATCATCATCAAGTAATTCACATTGTGCAGGAAGTGCATTGATAGGAACAATGTCTTTGAAAACATTGCTTATCACTATAATAATTTTATCTGCATGATGTCTGTCCCATGTTTCGATATACTTGTAAACATCAGCTACTGTAAAAATTTTGTTCATGTTTTCTGTGACTTGTGAGATCTGATGATCAGAAAACCCAATCGTGAAACGCAAATCTGTAAGTGTTTTAACATCACCCATGGCAGTGGTTCCAATCAATTTCATGACCAGGGTTTTGTGATACATTTTTAACTGATCCTCTACAAGTTGCTTTTGTTCAGGAGAAACTTCTCTTTGTCTTGATGTCATTGAGTCCTTCACCTGGGAGGTGACGGGATATTTGATATGCTTGCAGTTTTGCAAACCACATTTGCAATTGGCAGCACAGTTATCGCAGCAAAGATGTGGTTGGTCTGGGTAGGTAGAGGCAGTTTCAAAGTGTTTCAGCAAAGTTTTCCTTCTGCACTCTTGTGTGTTGACAAATGATTTAACATGGAGATCAACATGATTCCATGATATAAAACATAAGCAGTACTTTGACAGCCATCCCTACCTGCTCTACCGGTTTCTTGCACATATGCCTCCACATTTTTTGAGGGTCCAAAATGAATCACTCTGTGGGACCCCTTTGCAGTCCACACCCATTCCAAAAGCAATTGTTGCTATCAATATCCGGATGGTACCATTCTCAGATTGGAAGGATTCCAGAATATTCTGCTTATTGGCTGCAGGTGTGCAGGAATGTAGGATTTCCTCATAGGCATTTCTTCTATCTTCACCAACATACATCTCCTTCCCAAGCAGAGCTCTCATGGTAGCATAAATTATCCCACACTGTCTTATTGTTTGACAATAAATAATTGTTCTATCAGTTTTCTCCTTGTTCGTCACAATTTCGTCTGTGAGCCAGTCAAAGTAAAATTCCAGTTCTGTATCTTTATCCATATATTCCACAACATAAGTGAGGTTTAATTTATTTGGACTTTCTTTGATCTCATGCACATCTTCCATTTCCAAGAGGCTCAGAATAGTATCTCTGGTTAGTTGGGTAGCTGTTGCAGTCAATGCCAATACTGGGGTTTTTGGAGCAAGTGACCGCAGCTCATAAAGCTTTGCATACCACTCTCGAAAGGCTGACATTTTTTTGTCTTTTGAAGTACCCCTAAATAAAAAAAGAAACATTGTAAAAATCAAGATTAACATTGCATTATATGAAAATATAAACAGTAGATTAAAAGGTGCTCTGTACTTTAATAATGGATATTGTATAACGAAAAAAAATCATTTATTCATTATTATTAATAGTGATCTACAGAAATAGTAGACTAAAAAACACCTTAAAAGAATGTCCAAGTGATCAAAGGTGAATTTTAAGAGTAAAAACTTACAGTTTTAAGGTTTAATAAATAGCTGTGCCTCGAACACGTTTCCCTTAAAGACTGATTAGTTAGTAACAATCCGCTAAATCTGACTTACCATTGCCTTACGACGTGAGCTTCATCGACTGCTGTAGCACACAGTTTGCTCGAATACACTTTGTTGGTCAACATGGACCTCCATCGCTCGTTCTTGAGCCACGCTTCTGGCGATCCGTACACAACGGAATATTTCTGATGCACATTTAGATCAAGAATACCGAATTTTGAAGATACGAGGCCAAACACTTCTTCTAGCGACGCCATCTTTAACGAGTTGAGAATGCGAAATAAGAGCTGCACGGTGATTGGTCAGATCAAAAGTCCGCGAACGGTTCTCTAAATATGTAACCCGTCTTGTGATTGGCCAAACAATGAGAAAGGAATGTAGTTCGAATGCAAGCAGCCGTTTGTGGGGAGGGAGCGTTGCGTGACGACCGACACTAAAAACGGATGCGAGGGAGACTAGTTTTCGTAACGCTTTACAAGGTTTTGAAACTTTTTATTAACGTTTTATTTTGTCACGAAATCACAAATACACTACATGAAATCGAAAAAACCTATGCAAATAAAGTTCGGCTGGATTATTTTGTGGGTTTAGAATTTTTTATTATAAATGGCCAAATATTTATGATAATTTGACATTTGAAAGGCGAGAAGTTCAACTAAATCGGTCGCTGTGGTGTACAAATTCAATATGAATATCAACAAAGCAGGACGTTCTTACCAGCCAGGGAAATCACTTGATTACGATCTTCGAGAGGTTATAATTACAAAGTGTTTGGGCTACGGTGGTGATCCTTTATACAACTTTTTGCCTGTGTCTTTAAGCACAATTGCAGAAGAAGCCGGAGTTGCAAAAAACACCGTATTATATATGAAGTAGAGAAATAAGAGAAAAATATCATATGCCCTTGGCAGGATTTGAACCCACGTCTTCGGTATTCTAGTCCGATGTGTTAACCACTACACTACAAGGACCAACCACGCTGGTAACGCAGCCAGAATATGAAATGTAGGGTATTCGTGAGGATCCCAGAGCGATATTTTTTCTCTATAGGTAAGTTGAACACCGTAAATGTACGCAGATAATAGACATAGTAAAGTAGAAATTATGCGTTCGGTGTGTATATAATGAAGTAGAGAAATAAGAGAAAAATATCATATGCCCTTGGCAGGATTTGAACCCACGTCTTCGGTATTCTAGTCCGATGTGTTAACCACTACACTACAAGGACCAACCACGCTGGTAACGCAGCCAGAATATGAAATGTAGGGTATTCGTGAGGATCCCAGAGCGATATTTTTTCTCTATAGGTAAGTTGAACACCGTAAATGTACGCAGATAATAGACATAGTAAAGTAGAAATTATGCGTTCGGTGTGTATATAATGAAGTAGAGAAATAAGAGAAAAATATCATATGCCCTTGGCAGGATTTGAACCCACGTCTTCGGTATTCTAGTCCGATGTGTTAACCACTACACTACAAGGACCAACCACGCTGGTAACGCAGCCAGAATATGAAATGTAGGGTATTCGTGAGGATCCCAGAGCGATATTTTTTCTCTATAGGTAAGTTGAACACCGTAAATGTACGCAGATAATAGACATAGTAAAGTAGAAATTATGCGTTCGGTGTGTATATAATGAAGTAGAGAAATAAGAGAAAAATATCATATGCCCTTGGCAGGATTTGAACCCACGTCTTCGGTATTCTAGTCCGATGTGTTAACCACTACACTACAAGGACCAACCACGCTGGTAACGCAGCCAGAATATGAAATGTAGGGTATTCGTGAGGATCCCAGAGCGATATTTTTTCTCTATAGGTAAGTTGAACACCGTAAATGTACGCAGATAATAGACATAGTAAAGTAGAAATTATGCGTTCGGTGTGTATATAATGAAGTAGAGAAATAAGAGAAAAATATCATATGCCCTTGGCAGGATTTGAACCCACGTCTTCGGTATTCTAGTCCGATGTGTTAACCACTACACTACAAGGACCAACCACGCTGGTAACGCAGCCAGAATATGAAATGTAGGGTATTCGTGAGGATCCCAGAGCGATATTTTTTCTCTATAGGTAAGTTGAACACCGTAAATGTACGCAGATAATAGACATAGTAAAGTAGAAATTATGCGTTCGGTGTGTATATAATGAAGTAGAGAAATAAGAGAAAAATATCATATGCCCTTGGCAGGATTTGAACCCACGTCTTCGGTATTCTAGTCCTCACGAATACCCTACATTTCATATTCTGGCTGCGTTACCAGCGTGGTTGGTCCTTGTAGTGTAGTGGTTAACACATCGGACTAGAATACCGAAGACGTGGGTTCAAATCCTGCCAAGGGCATATGATATTTTTCTCTTATTTCTCTACTTCATTATATACACACCGAACGCATAATTTCTACGTATTATATATGTGTGTGTGTGTGTGTGTGTGACGTCTTTTACATACTGTAATATTTTATATGTTGGTATACTATTGTCTGTAATGGAATGGCTTGATATAGTTGAATCATTGGGTTAGACTAAATGAACACATGAGGAATGTTTTACAGAGCTATATATCCTTTGTTAGTTACAATTATAATTGCTGAAAAAATAAACATAATTATTATTTGATTCTTGAATTACAGTGAGGACATACACTCTAAAACAGTAAACACTTTGGGCCTTTAATTCCACTTCTTTTTTAAACCTACATCCCTTGAGTGAATTAATTGATGGGGGATGGGAGATTGGAGTTTTTATTTGTATGACTCGATCAATCAGTACATTTGAATACTTTTTAGGGGGTTTGAAGTAGACTAAGAAAGTCCAGATTACTAATTAAAGCCAAGTGATCATAGTTTGAGTATATACACTCCTCCCAGCTGTGCAACATATAACACATACATGTACAAGTGCATTGATCCATTGCTCCCCCCTTTCAAAATAACTCTTGATTATATTCTCTGTTACATCATCAATCACCTGATCAGTCCCTTTATCATCATCATCATCATTTGGCCTGTCGTCAACAAGCATGTCATTGTCAGCCAGTTCCTTGTCGCGGCAGCACTTGTGGTCTGTGGGATTAATATCCTGGTGGGCATCACAGATCTGAACAGAGTCAGGCAATGGTATGGCCAGTTGGTCCTTTTTGAATCCCAAGACTTGAAGGTGTTCATCTGTACGCACACGACTCAGTGCAACATATAACAGTCCAGGGACAAACTCTTTGGAAGAGTGAACAACTGCAGAGGAGAGAGTCAATCCTTGTGATTTATGGGAAGTGATGGCATACCTCAGAACTAATGGATATCGACTGCGAGTACCAAGCATCACAGGGCGAACAATAATCTATAAATACTAAAGGTATAGTAATGGTGGATTTACTCGTCTTTAAGCAAAGTTGTTAAAGGAGTGAAACATTTCTTTACATGCGTATAACACATGGTGATTAAAGCATAGTAGTGGAGGCTTTAATGTAGCTGAATAAATGCGTGTTAAAGGAATGTGAAGGGCCATATATACTTTGCTTTAATCTTGTGATTAAATGACAGACATATATACCTTTACACACCATTATCTTTTGGTAAAGGTACAAGAGGATATACTCATATACCGTTCTTTAATGTGCATGATTAAAGATAGGTTATATGGAAGGGCATACATTTATGATATATATATATATATATATATATATATATATATAGTAAAGATTAAAGACGAGACATGGTCACTGTAACTCCGAGTTTCGTGCTTACGCACTCATCAGACTGATGAGTGCGTAAGCACGAAACTCGGAGTTACAGTGAACATGTCTCGTCTTTAATCTTTACTATATATCTATTGCTCTGCATCCCTACGCATCGAGCACTGTTTCAACAGTATAGACCACATTACATACTTTGTTATATATATATATATATATATATATATATACATATGCGTGTTATTTGATATTTGGTTCATCTGATACATAACAAAAATATCCATATCAAATATCAATGATATCAAGACAGCATTTGATGACTGAAAATGTTTATTTATAACTTTTTTCAATACCATTTAATATACAAGACATATATATTGTCGTTGCTATCGTCGTTAGCCTTCTATATTCAAATTGTTTGTTTAACGAACAAGTTGTTACAGTAAAATATCTGAGGAAGGTCGAAACGTCTTCATATCAAAATCATTGCATACATTTGATGACATTTGATATTGGTGACCGGGACATGATTGGATCACTATTGCGCTTGCGCAGTTTACTAGATTTCAAAGATGGCGGACCGAGGAAAAAGAATATCATGTCCTCCAAACCGTTTCATGGACGAACTCCGTGAATATAGTGAAGAGAAACCTGTGAGAATATATCGAAAGCCAAAGGTTGACAGAAATTTGTATGAAGTAGAAGTGAAGGAAGTAGACAAGGACAGAAAACGGCTAAAAATTCATTTTGTTGGATATGGTGACGAGTTCGACGAGTGGCGTGATTATGACGTTGAGGAATATTACTTTCCTTTTATTCGCCTTGAAAATAATTTTGTTCCCAGCCAAGTATCTTTGGAAGACAGAAAAAATATATTTCGCAGTCAACTGTATCGTGCTATCAAGAGAAAGCTGTGGTCTGGTCGTACGGACGATCCTGAGATACGAATCGAAATCAATGTTGATCCCGATGTATTTTCTACAGGACTTGGTCAATTAAGCAACAGTACTTTACAAAGAGGGAAAGAAGTTTATACTGTTCAGGACAACCGAATTTTAGATGGATTTCTAGGAACAAAGTGGGACGAAAGGATCTTAAATTGTAATGGGGATTTTGCTTATGTCGAAAACAACACTGCTCGATACTGGATCTCAAAGAAACGCCCAATAGAGGAGTATAAATATGTTGGTGATAAATATGTTAAATCTGAGATCGAGGACTCCTTTTTGCTGTGTTTGCATTTGTTAGAGGTGATGGCCACAAAAGACAATACATGCAAAGGAACTTAAAATAACGTGTATTTATGTATGCCCTAAATGGATATTCGAGTGAACACTCAAACTCAAAACACTGATATATATTGTTTGCAACTGAACTTGTTTATAAAGTGCATTTCTGTATCCACTTATTGTCTACCTTCTCAAGGTGTCCACAGCAGACTGAATAGTCACATAGTTTACATTGCTTTGTGCAGGTCTTAATATTATGCCCATGATCTTGACAGTTGGAACATCTTCCAGGATTTTTTGTTCTTTCACAGCCAGCTGCCTCCAAGAATTGAACTCTATTTTTCTTTAAAAATATCTGTTTTATAGCAGAAAGTCCTCTGTGGTTTGAAGAGCGAAAGTAGTCCTTTCAAGCAATGTCATTGTACTTTTCCATACCTTGTTGATTGAAATATGCAATGTTTTGATACAGTTTTAAAAATTCTGGCACATGATGATAAAATGCATGCATGTATGGTGTTACATCTTTTGCTTGGTAAAGGAAAAGGAATTGTTCGAACCATGATTGTATTTTTTCTTGAAGTTGCTTAATTGATTCATGTGTAAGGAAATCAAGTTTTAAATCACCAATGATTTCAATAAAATCACTCCACAGTTTCTCTATTCTGTCAACATTGTTGTAGTTTAATAATAGAGAGTGGAAATTGATGTGCTGGAAAACACGTAGCTTTTCAGGTCCAGTTAGATCTCGGTACTCTAGCTTTTTGGTATTTGGCTCCACTCTCCATTCAAAAGAAATTCCTAGCTGTTTAATAAAATTTTCATATGCAGCCATATGTTTGAAGTTTTCCCTATTGAATCCATTGGAAAATGTTTTTGTTTTATCAATAGCATCTTGTTTTCTCAGTTCTCTAATAAGTAGTTCAATTAGGTTGTCGGATATTCTCAAAAATAAGTGCAGAGTATCAATAATCACGTGATCCATAGGAATAAAATAAAAGAGAGGAGTGTGCTGACAATTGAACTTACTTTTTTTTGAATCTTGGGATATATCTTCACAGGTCCTAGCTCCATGTTTCTTATCAGTCATAGACCAAATTTTGCTAGTGTCATATCTTTTATCCCTTGGGCACTTACACCACAAACAAGCATATTCTTGGTTTGCTGGCCCCAACCCACAAATACAAGCTAGAAATTTCCAATCTCCACCTAAGAAATATTCAATACTATAGTTCAAGTTGTCTACCTGAATTTCCTTTAACTGAGCCATTTCAGACTGCAAGTCTGAAAGACTTTCTCTTTGATTGTCATATGTTTCTGTTTGGCTTTTTGTCTAAACTTTTAACTCGCCTTCCCAGTTTCTGTGAAACAAAGTGAAAAAAAAGGTGAATACCTCATTTCATTTTTTAAAAACAGGTGACTAAGATAATTAAAAAAGAAGAGGTGGTATGTTAAATGACCTGGGAAATCAGGATGTGACAGAAAAGTGTCGTTAATGCATAACTGGCTGGAGCGCTGGATTCATTTGGCAATAACCATCCTTTCCATTGTTGAGCTCTTTGAACTTACAACATTAGAAGAATATTTTTGAAATAACTGTTCAAATGTTTTTATAGGTGTAGTATTTATTCAATCTATTTTCAAAAAGTCCTCAAAATGCACTCGTTTGTTTCGATTATTGTTGTCAGTAAGTACATGTTTGACTTGCGTGACGTCATATTCTTTCGCGTGATTGCTCGTAATTAGGTGTTAACAGCACAGGCATGTAATAGGAGCGCGCCAATAGTTTACTTAGACATCATTTAGGTCCATAATATACCCAAATAGTCTTTAAGCCTGTACTCGAGAAGTTGTCAGGCTGGGAAATCCAAAACTCGGCAATCAAATAGAAAATGGTCTGGTTTTATTTACTTCTCTTTTTCTGTTTTGCTTCCTACAAGTTGTGATGTGGGCTTGGTTCGTTCCCTTTTCACTACGCTTTGCGTAGGCGCGCTTTGATCTCATGTATGTCTTGTATGCAGCTACAAACCAAATGAAAAGGAGTTATAAGAAATTGCTCACTACTGACTGAAATACAAAAATTAGATATCTGGTTTATGTTATCGGAAAGCAAAATATTCAAAAGGATTGACACCTCATTAATAGTATTTTTAGATGTCGATTTTTGCCCTTTATTCTCTGATCAGGTTACCTTTGAGTTGAATAGCGCTCCAAGGACATGAACTATTATACTCGTGCTTTAATTCATCAGCTATGTGGTTAAATATTCCAATATTTTGAGGCGACTCATTACTGCAATAAAGAAAGATAAAATTACATAAATGTCAAATGTGCGTCAAAAATTCATGCATAACGGGTTTAATTATTTGAAAATGAAATAATGCTTTAGAAGAATACCTTTCTTGGATTTTAAGCGTGTAGTTTTCTTCATCTCCATCGGCCAGGGCTTTGGCTTTTCTTCGTAGGTCATTCTATGAGAGAAAGAAGAAGCATCGAATAAAACCATTTTCGCGTGTTTTTTTTTCGTGTCTTTTTTTAATTATGATTGATATTTTAACAGATTTTATCAGGTCATCGTTTAAGGTCACACGATCCGTAGGCACTTTTAGGCGGGAAGAAATGGAACCGGTGAACGATTGAAGGAGTTTAAACAAAATTACAAATCATATCAAAATTATCTAAAACTCGTTTCATTCTACACTGATGTTAAAATCCCTTTACCAGTGAATTATATGGCGTTTAGCAAAATGAATCAATAATCAGTTCCGTAACATTCAGTTTGAGATGACTAATTAAAATAATTAATTTAGGCGGGACTTTATGTTACTTAGACTAATAGCTCACAAAACCATCGTGATAAATAGAAGATATCCGTTCGAAATATTTACTTACACTACACATGCGAGGTACGCGGATTGTTCCTGCACCTATTTGCCTCACTCGTTTGCCATGTCCACCTTCAGCATTCATTTTTGCTATTAGCCCATCGATCTTTTCAGTCATTGTTGTGAAGGCGGCTTGATCTTTAGAGTGTATTTGCTGGACCTGTCCCCTTAATGCTCTGTTTTCTTCTATGACGTTATCTAGAAGAACCGCATAATGGTCGTTCAAAGATAATTCTTGACAAATTCTGAGTTTTATATTGAGCTCGAGTTTCAGAGAATTTGGATCTTGCAAATGGTACTTGGTAACGTGGAATATGTGAAGGGTAAATGGAGCACCTATTACTTTTACAAGGTTTTTATATGTTCAAAATTTGATATCTGGCGGGAAACTAATGTGTCGCTTTGATTGGCTAGAAAAATTACGTCAGAAATGATAAAATGTTATCCATCTCCTCCCGGTACCACTGTCGAGGTTCCAAAGGGCTGGGCTAAAACCATATGAAAAAATATACAAAAAATAAAAATAAATAAAAAGGTTCCAAAAATATCGTTGGCCTACCATCGCATGAAACAAAAAGCCCAAATAAAATATTCAAGTTTAGGCCTTCGTGTTCAAATTCCTTGAATCTTTTGAAAATGACACTTCCGAAGTGACAACTTGTTACTTATAGGGGTACGGTAAATGGCGAACTATTTTCAGGTGACTTCCAGTATCATTTTACAGTATTGATTTTTCCCGCGACCACAGCAGAGTAATTTTGCGACAGCGATGGTTTAGATCGTTCTGTTCTCTTTCTTTGCTGCATTATTGGCTGAAATGGCGCATTTTAGTCAAAACCACATGATGAGTGGCACACTTATCTGCAGTGGGATGCAACAAGAAAGCGAGAAACAGCGATCTTTGCCAGCGAAACTAAGACGAATTTCAAGACCAAACACCAAGGATGAAACTCGATTGATGCAGCAACAAAGACGACGACGTACACGTCAGCGTGAAAGAAGGCTGAAACTGCTGATAAACTGGCTGCACAGAAAGCCCAAATTGAAAGCGATTTGTTTAGAAGGGAGCTGGAAAAGCAAAGACTTTATGCTAAAGAGCAAAGGAAACGAGCCGTGTACTTTTGGAAAAAATGGCGGGAAATGAAAGAATTCAGCCTCAATCAAGACTCTCCGTAAGTAACTTGTGACTTATGTCTTCGTAATGCATGTATAGGTGAGGCAACTATATATATTTTTATCTATATACAAAGAGGCATAAGGGTTTCATACAACCTCTTAAGTAATTTTATTTTTGTCATTGCCCCACAGACAGCTACATCAGATAAAAAGAGAAAATATTACAAGGATTTCCAATAGCGACAATCAAGTTCTCGGCAAGGGAAGATTTGGTTATTGCAAGAAAATGAAGTTTCGGGGACAAGCTGTTGCAGTAAAAATTTTTGAACATTCTACAGTCGAGGCCGTACGGAGAGAAGCCAGATGTATCAATGCTATTGATCATCCAGGTGTGTGTAACAACTTGATTTTGGAACATATAACAGACAAGATATATACCCGAATCTTAAACATAGAATCTTAAACACGTAGAACTGATTATGCTCCTCATTTATTCTAAGATCTATTTTTAAGCCCGTTCAATTTTTCTTCTCGCTATTGAACTGGTTGAAGGTCATGAGGTAATTAAAAAAGGAAATTAGCAAACGCATTTAATATCGCACTGAATATTCCTGACATTCAAACAGCGTGGAGTGTTTGAAAGAGGGTCAAGAACGGGGTTAACTTGACACGGAAAGTAAAATATAGTTGATAAATCACGAAATGCATTCAATACAAAACAATGCTCTTGATCTGTTGAAGAAAAGCGCTTTCATTTTGAATGTCAGGTGGGATTAAAGTTTCTCACGAATGCAGAAACCGTTTTGGTATTTAGATACTAAAATTGCTCTATAGATCGAGCGGCTTTCATTAACGCGGGAAAACAAAGTGTATTAATTAGAGTGTAATAGTCAGATAAATACAATAGAAAACAAAATTAGTGCTAAATATGATAAAGTGTATTTGACGGGCTTATGAAAACCACTCTAATAAGTACAACTAATATCAAAAATATATTATTATTATTATTATTGAATATGATTGATACTAAACTTTCTTATTAACTTGAAAATGAATCAATTTTTTGTATAGCAGATTTTGTTTTAATGTCTAGTGATTTTTTAAAATATCAAACTATTCAACAAATCTCTTTTTCAGTTGGTGTAACGAGTATAAATAGGCCGATCACGTTTAACATAGAGTTATTTCGAAAATAACAAGTGACGAAAAATAAAAATAAAAAGAACATAATGAGCACGAATAGAAGACCTATAATTTACTACATCTTTATTCATTGTATCACAGTTGAATATTCAGTTAATCTATTTATTGACCATTAGAAGTGATAAAATGTTTTCTGGTATTTTGCTCGTAGGTTTGCCATTTGTGTATGGGATATGTACAGACGAGAAACCGTACTTGATGGTCATGGAGTACTATGGTATTGAGGGTAAATCTGTTTCTATTTCTAAAGCTGTAATAAGAAATTTAATTGTTGATCCGAAAAAGTGGGCTGAAGTATTGTGGCTTTGTGCAAAAGCAGTTAAAGATATCCACGACAATGGATATTTGCATTGTGACTTAAAGGGGGATAATATTGTTTTAAATGGTGTGGGAGGTCAATTTCATCCCATTATTATAGATTTTGGCAAAATGAAGAGGCTGTGTGATGTGAATTTGAAAAGGCTCACTGCAGAAGAACAAGATTACTACAAAAAATACCACAAGCATATTGCACCTGAGGTTGTTAGGGGTACGCATACCCCATCATTTGCAAGCGATATATATGCTTTTGGGTTGATCCTATCACTGGTGTGCCATTTCAATAATTATGAAAAATTAGAATTCTAGCTTTTAAATGTATCAATCGAAACCCTGACAAACGTCCTAAAATCGAAGATATTATTTCTGATCTTGACGATCTTGTCACATGCGAATGACATTTATGAGACAAAATGTCTGACAAAGGGTGTCACAATGTAGCGGGTTTGTTCGCTGCTATCTCCTGGTTGAAAAGTAGCATAAGAACACCTAGAGTAAAGTTTTTGAATAGGCATAAACCTAGACGGACCACCTGGGAAAGTGTTCTGTGTACTCGCAACATAAAGTGGATTAAAACTTGCAAAGGTTGTATCTTGGCATGGAAAATACCAAGTGACACATGCAAATAAATACTTCTTGTACACACCATCTTTCAAAAGGGAATGAGAAAAGTAGTAGTCCACCGTCCCAAAGTAAAGTCTAAACGAATTGTCATTGATATTACCATCATCTAGTGGCCAAGAGGCAATGATTCCTGTTGAACGCCTGCTTCTGTATTCATGTTTTGAACCATATTCCATTCCAAATATCTGTATAATGCCATATTTATTGATAGTTTTGCTAAGTTGACCAAAGAGCATAGGGGTTGGCATCATCTTGTCATACACCTGTAAAAGGGTCTCTAGATCATCGCTATCAAAACAACTTTGCTTGAACTTTGAAGGAAGTGTAATAGCTGTGACATTTTCCCAATCAAGAGCGTTTAGAGGTAAAGTGGGAGCAATCTTGAAATATAAAAGAAGGTTGGAAAAAGACTGAGAATGTGTTGACATTTCATTATCACATTCCCCTTGCATAGAGAATATTATTGATTGAAAGCCTTGCAATTCACCAGGCAAAGTCGATGCTGAATTGTCAAGAAATCTGGACGTTATCAGTTTTCTCATCAGTTGCAATTCCACTGATCTGTTGTTGGTAACAATGCTTCCAAGTATTCCGTTTTATCTCTCAAAGATGAAACACTAAAAGCTGTGAATGGGTCCATAATCAGCAATAACGTCTTTCAAATGGCAATGAAGGTGCATATTAGGTGTAACAGCACAATGGCCATAGAGCTTCTCAAATTCCTTGCAAAATTTGAGTAAGAGTCCATCCCCCTTGATAACATCTGCTTGCGATAAAACAGGACTACATATATATCGGCATGCCAAGACGAATGTTTGCCAACATTTCAAATGCTTTTCGTCTATGATATCTTTTAGAGCAAAAATGGAATACAACAAGGTCCAGTTTTTCCATTGCTCTGCTGTATAGGATCCAAAGTTTGCAGATATCCGTTTTGGTAGCCTTCCAATGTTCGGTGAGACTTCCACTGATTCGATCCTTTTTTCTATTTTTGCCAAATTTGTCTTTGATAAGTGTCCTTCTTTGATCAATGTCTTAAAAACATTTTTTGCAGTACCAAGGAACAGATTATGCATTGGATCTATGGCACAGAAACGGATTGCATCAAAATACTCCAGATCTAGCAAAGAAGAGTAATACGTGACTCCAAACTTTTTTGATAGGTCTTTTGCTTGGGCTTTGGTTTTACATTTGCTTATCTTTTTTGCTATTTTTCTGTGAGCCGAATTAGTTCTTTTCTCCCAATTTTCGCGATCAAAACCCGAGTAGTCTCGCTTTTCTCCAAAGTTTCCAGGAAATTTCTTTAAGCATCTGGAACATCCCAATTCAGCGCTGTGGCTCTTTAGACCACATAGCTTGCGTGATGCTGGTATGTCGGAAGACGTGCAAAGGACAGCTGCTTTGAATTTCAGTGGAATACTACTTAGGCTGTTTTTTAAGTAAATGCCCTTCCATAAAGCTTTGAGTTCTGAAATAGCAGATTTAAGAAACTCGTTAAGAGATTTGGCTTCATGCTCCATAGACGGAATAATGCCTACGACTATAACGTTCTCCCATTTAAATCTCTCAGCTCGTGGAAGGTTTAGGTTTAGGTTTCTGTGAGGAATCACATTGGGGATTACCCCAGCTCACATCTCCCTGCAGTACCCATCGTCCAGCGGAATTCTTACATACATAAGGTCCACCGCTGTCACCATGACAACCGCTGATCTGAGTATTAGCCTTGCCACCACAAAGCATGACATCAGTGATAGTTATACCAATATTGCCATTCTTTCTCTTGCATTCGGCGTGGCTGATTGAAGGCATGTGTGCTTGTTGGAGGATGTGATGAGAGCTTCCAGGGTGTCTTATCTTACCCCAACCTGTCAACAACACAAATATACAAGACCATGTTTTGTATGGTAAATAACCGTCTTCTCTTCATCAATAACCAGTAACCTGAATATTTGCAACTAGAAAATGGGTCAAGGATCTCTTGCTGACAGCAGTGATTCAATTCAACTTACCAGTGATGTAGCAGTTGGATCCTGCAGGCAAATCGTAGTCGTGATCAGGCAAGCAAGCAAGGCCTACACGACTGTTCAGTGTAGCCTGTTTTTCCAGTTGTAGCAAGGCAATATCGTTACTTAGTCGGGGATTGTTGTAGTTCGGATGAGATATGATTCTAATGACTTTAATGTCTTGTTCTGTTCCTTCTTGTACGCGACGGTTGTGATCACCGAGACGAACAAAGTACGCCGATGGGTTGCTAAAAACAAATACAAAACCATTTTTGTTTACTTGTGTAGTTTTTAGATTCTTGTAGTAAGTGAGAAACCTCTACAAGATAGAGGATAAGTTTAGTCAAATTAGAAAATAGATATTCATACTTGTTTGTTACACAGTGAGCTGCTGTTATCACCCAGTCCCTCTTGATTAAAGTACCACCACAGATGAACCCACCGTTACGATGAAGACCAATCTGAAGAAAAGGTAAAAACAGTGGTAAGTATTAAACATGATGAGTTAAACAGCGTATTAGTTTTAAGAGTAAAGAATAGTAATACTTAAAATGTCTGTTTCTGACTTGAAATGTTTTCTTCAGTGAACTTCTTCGGTGTGCCGTTGGTATGTTTTAAATGTTGGATGTAACCCTCGCTAGAGTCCCGTAGGAGAGTTCTATATATTCTTCTGAAAGCTTGATACAGTCGTTCTTTGACTTAGGGTCTTTCATGGATATAAAGCTTACGAAAATAGTCAGTCTTTGATAGTTATATTCTGCTGACTGTCTCGGCGTGCTAACACCAACATTTCAATACGTGTCCAAATACCAACGGGACACTGAAGAAGATCCGTGGTCACGGATCGAAACGTTTGTAAAAATGTTAAGTCAGAGACAAACATTTCAAGTATTGTTATGACTCCTAACTTATAGTAGTTTTAGCAGAAAGAATAGTGTTTAAATTATCTTTTGCAAATATCCTTTATTTTGTATTGCTAATCTGATGAAATATTAATAATAGCATATTAAAGGTTAACGATGCGATAATGACGGTAGATCCTTATCAATATTTTACTATTATGATGATGATAATGATTTAAAAGTTTAGAATCACGTGATGGTGATGCTATTGACATTAAAAGGTAATTAATTAGATTGCACGAACTACGATAATATGTTTTAGTAAAAATACACAGGTGATTGTTGAAGATCTCGCGCGCTGATTTTTCTTTTTTTGAAAGAATCACCTGTGTATTTATACTAAAACAATTATTTGCCTCAGACTCAGTGAATATCGGAGAAAATTTACCTATGGCTCCGCTCGAAGACTCGCGTCTTGATAAATATTCCCCGATATAATTGTTAAATAATTATATTTGAAATACCTGCCATGGCCATGATCCTGGTCTAGCGTCGACCCCAGCAATTACCCTAGTAACTGATGATACTCCACATTGACCTACAAAAACATATGCATTGCAAGGTTCGATACATTTATTCAGAACTGGGTGATTTGCGATGGTGATGATTGGACTTTTTACGACCCTTGATTAACCTCTAGGCTTATCTATATCAGGGCACGGCAAACTCGTAGTGCAAATTTGAATGTAGCTTATCGCAAATGGGCTTTGCAGTGAGAATACAAACCGAAAAACCTTGAAAAACGCCCTTGAATCAACACCCAAAATCTATGTAACTCCATGGCATTTTGAGTCTAAGATTCGTACCTGAGATACCAAAGGTGATAGTTGATAGTGGTAATTGCAGTACCACTACATCAAAATTAATTACCAGTATTGTATTAAAAGTGTGCAGGTTTTCCTGTATCTATAGCTACTGACTGAGTTAGGCACAGATTTTACAAGTAAAGATAGTCTTACCTGGTGATTGTGTAGGTAGTGGTGGGGTTGATGGTTTTGGAGGGGTCGGGGGAGCTGCAAGAATATGCAAAAAGAAGTGAGCTCGTTGGCAAGTTACCAATAAAGTGTTGTATAGTTGTTTTCTTACCTGTGCTGGCACATCGTCCTTTGGTGACAGATATATCGTCAATAGCAATGTCTCCCTTATAAGATGATCCTCTTATACCTTCTATTGCCACCTGAAAATTCAAAGAAAGTCTTGATCAAAATCCGAGGTGGATAAAGCAATTCACTTAACCTATAAGCTAAAGTGCAGCTTGTTAGCATACTTAGTAACCACCTGATTGAAAAAAAGGTTTTCGGGTTCAAAAAAGGTTACATCATCAAAGCTAAGACCGAAGGGGAGCAAGGGGATTCAAACAATTATGCTAATTTCATGGGTATTGCAGTTTTCCCTTCCTGTGCACATTTTATGCATCATTTAGGTCAACCGACTTTGCTCTACTGTGCATTTTTACATGTCTATATGCAAATATAATACGCATTTCGGAGTACCCACACTCTATTTCGGTCTTAGCTTCGATGATATGACCTTCTCGAACCCAACTACGTTTTTTCAATTAGGTTATTTTTAGAAATGCTATTTTATGGAATCTGATGTTCTATTTCTATCTCTATCTTGGCGATGAGGGCTCATCGATGCTATCATGTTGCCTCCTTTCACTACTGCAATAGTCATATCATTAAGTGCAAATATTATCCCTATGCTATTCCTTTTGATTCGAAGAATTGAAGATTCCTATTACAGGTTTCACTTCTTTTGCATAAAACAACAACAAAGGCCATTTTCATTATGCAACATAACGTGAAAAAAGAGAATATTTCTTAGTGCTTGTTTTATTTTTACACTTTTATTTATTGTAAAAAGACATTTTGTATGACATGAGCAAAGTGCAGTGTAGTCATATGGACTTAGTGAAGGCACAGTTTTTACAAGTAAAAGTATTCTTACTTGGTGTTGGTGGAGCAACGAAAATATATAAAAAGAAGCATATTTTTTAGTGTGAGCACAAAAAAGACTTATTAAGGCGGTTATTTTCTAACCTGTGCTGGCACATCGTCCTTTGGTAACGGATATATCGTCAATAGCAATGTCTCCTTGGTAAGATGACCCTCTTACACCTTCTATTGCAACCTGAAAGTAAAACTATAGCCTTAAAGTGTGTCCATTATCAATGCCTCGTCATCTACTTTTTGATAATATCATACTTTTGCTATGTCGTAAATCAAAGACTGATTAACAATGAAAAAATATGATTCATTCTTGCTGATGAAGCGCCTAACATTTACCATACAACTTCGAAACATTGGATATTTGACGGCAAAAAACTTAGAACTTGTTTAAACGGCAAGTATGGAATCCCTTACATTTCTGTTACTGCTCAGGTCTACTTGTTCCTTCATCCATTGGTTTCCATGGTCACCTGCTTTACTCAGCACCACAACACCATTGTCGTAAATCTTAAGTGATCCAATCGAGCTACCATACATGTGATAGTAGAATGTCATACACAAGTCTCCATCATAATTTCCATTGAAAGTAAGTCTTGCCATGTCTCCTGATACACGAGGACTGGAGGTCTCGATGTATGCATACTTTCCTAAAATAAACATTCAGGTGATTAATAAACGTTTGGTGAAAAATCAAACGCCGTTGACTTTAGCTCAATTAAGTCAATGAAGACTAACCAACGACAACTCAGCTTGTTTAATTTTATCTCCTCGTTAAACCCTAAAATCTTTTAATCCTAAAAAATATTTCCTATATTTAGACCTAGAGGCCACTTAGTGTCATTTGGGTTTTTTCATGCTCGCTATCTGTCTATCTAAATAATAATGTATGTGTATATATTATTACCATTTACTTTTATTTTTTTCATTTTCACTCTAATCTATTAATTTTATACTTGCCGACTATATATTAATTTTATACGTCCTGCAATACCCCATAAGCCTCTGGCTTGAGCCTCATTATCATTGCACATGCTTTTTTATGTTTTTGAATGAAAAAAAAATTAAATAAAAAAATTGATATCTCAGCTTGTTCTCAGTACTTACCTGATCCAGTATGGTCAGTGCATGGTCCTGTTGCTGTTGATGGCGTACATCCAGACTGAAGTGTCCAATCAAACTGGTCACTTCTTGATTGTTTCCAGGCCCCCAAAGTGTTGAAATTGGTGTTCATGTCTAAATGAAAAGGTTTGCTCTTTCTTGTGAATACGATAAGTGCATAGCGATTTGAAGAAAAAAATCAAGAAAAAAAATATGAAAAAAGTCTCTGTCAAAGTACAATGTTAGCTTACTTTGGATTGATGGTGGGGTAGGCGGCTGTGTTGGTGGTTGAGTGCCTTTGAAACGAAAAGCTACATGTTAAGTTTTACTGATTACAGTTATTAAACTAGGAACAGAATATGAAGATAACGCTGTTAGAGTGGTGCTGAACCGGCACAGGGTAACACAGTCAGGCAAAATGATGTATTAATATTTTAACCATTTCTTGATTGGAAAGAAACTCTTCTAAAGGGTTTTGGTGCTTACCTCCTAGTGTGTGCATGTCGATCCAGTTTCTAAACTTTGCAACTCTTCCGAATACTGTGTACTTCTGTGAGGAATCACATTGGGGATTACCCCAGCTCACATCTCCCTGCAGTACCCATCGTCCAGCGGAATTCTTACATACATAAGGTCCACCGCTGTCACCATGACAACCGCTGATCTGAGTATTAGCCTTGCCACCACAAAGCATGACATCAGTGATAGTTATACCAATATTGCCATTCTTTCTCTTGCATTCGGCGTGGCTGCTTGAAGGCATGTGTGCTTGTTGGAGGATGTGATGAGAGCTTCCAGGGTGTCTTATCTTACCCCAACCTGTCAACAACACAAATATACAAGAGCATATTTTGAATGGTAAATAGAGAGTAACCTGAATATTTGTAACTAGAAAATGGGTCAAGGATCTCTTGCTGATAACAGTGATTCAATTCAACTTACCAGTGATGTAGCAGTTGGATCCTGCAGGCAAATCGTAGTCGTGATCAGGCAAGCAAGCAAGGCCTACACGACTGTTCAGTGTAGCCTGTTTTTCCAGTTGTAGCAAGGCAATATCGTTACTTAGTCGGGGATTGTTGTAGTTCGGATGAGATATGATTCTAATGACTTTAATGTCTTGTTCTGTTTCTTCTTGTACGCGACGGTTGTGATCACCGAGACGAACAAAGTACGCCGATGGGTTGCTAAAAACAAATACAAAACCATTTTTGTTTACTTGTGTAGTTTTTAGATTCTTGTAGTAAGTGAGAAACCTCTACAAGATAGAGGATAAGTTTAGTCAAATTAGAAAATAGATATTCATACTTGTTTGTTACACAGTGAGCTGCTGTTATCACCCAGTCCCTCTTGATTAAAGTACCACCACAGATGAACCCACCGTTACGATGAAGACCAATCTGAAAAGGGATAAATATGTCATAAATATGCAGAAAAAACATTGGTATTTTGGAATTTAAAGGTATATATTCACTTTCCATTAATTTAATTGTTAAACATCATGTGAATGGTAAAAACATTTTTTTGAACGCCGCCGTCGAATAAATGTGCCGCCCCTGAATAAACATTGCATATGCAACCCCCAAAAAATAATCAACGCCGAGGCGCTTAAAGGAATAAATACGGTATTCTAACAGTGGTTAATTCATAGATTACCTGCCATGGCCATGAACCTGGCTGAGCATCGACTCCAGCGATCACTCTAGTGACTGAAGACACTCCACACTGACCAGGAGGTGCTGTAGAAATATTATCAGCATTATTTTAAAAATTGATTTGAGATCTTTCATAAGGTACAGTAAACCTCCTGTGAGCTCATCAAGTTGCAGTTGGTATCAAAAAGCTTTACTTGGTTGATCTATAGAGGTTATCGGTCGGCTAAACATCTGATACGGCTGTGTATTTTTACGAGTCACGGAGTATTTTTGAGAGCCTTTAGACGAGCCAACAGACAAAAGTTGTTTATCATTTAATTCTGCAAAGAAATGCTCAAAATCCCTCTTAACTATATCGTATCCGATCGCCAGCAGATGAGAAGTGCTGATACGGTCTCATATCAGATATGGTCTTTTCCCGTATTACGCACGTTCTTTGCAGAATCAAATGATAAGAAATTTTACCATGATCCTGAGTAGTCTCAGCTTTCTAGGTTTTTGGTGGCAAACTTTATTGAAATAATTATATATCACTAAAACTCTGGACTAGTGTAATTCACTTACTTGGTGGTTTAGGCGTCTGAGGGGGCAGTGGTGGTGTAGATGGAGATGGAGGTGGAGGCGGTGTTTGTGGGGGTGGTGGAGTTGGTGGAGCAGGAGTCTGTGGAGAAGGATCTGTGGAACAATGCAACCACAAACAATGTTGGAAAATGAGATGTATTACAGTGATTATGATATTGATTTCTAAAGCGCCCTTTTTATTTAGCAAAAAAAACCCAGCTTTTTCCGTGCTCCGTTCAGTAATAAAGCACGCAGAAAGTGACGTAAGCACAAAAGAAATGTAATGAGAAACACGAGCAGTAGGTGAGTGCTTCTCACACTTCTTGAGTGCTTACAGCATTTCCTATGTGCTTTATTACTGAATGGAGCTAAGGAAAGAGCTGTTGTATTCGTTTTATTATATAGTTGCTAATTTTTTTCGGTATTGAATTTAATTACGCAAATAGAAAGACGGTCGCAGGATCTAGAAGCACTTCGAGCGCACGGATGGCGTCAGCACTATGCTTCGTTTACTAATAAATCACAGTTTTCGATCAATAGGCGCGCACGTACTATCCTAACTACATAATAAATACTCACAGGCACTTTAAATAAGTTTATAGATTTTAGTTTGCTTTTATGCATTTCTAATCATCCGGCAAAGGTGGATAGAATGAGTAGGGTGGTTACGGTCAGGGTTTCATTACATCTTCTTACCATGTTATTTGCGCCAGTTCGATATTCATGGGTGAGTGATTATGAAGTGTTGAGGGACGGTGCGTCTTTTTAAATGATCAGTCGAGCCACTTGAAAAGCTAATCATTTTTAATCTAATACTACTAACATAACGGTCTGTCACAAATCCTGCACTTGCGGTCTACTAGCGATAGACCGCGCGCACCAGTTTTTTTAAGCGAACTTACTTGGTAATCCCATGACTTGTCGTACCCAAGCTCTGTTATAACGAACAAGGGCATACACTCCATATTTCATGGGCGCAGCACATCCATAGCCCCAGCTGGTGGCTCCCTCGAGATGCCAGCGCCCGTTGTACTCACAAACCAGCGGTCCTCCAGAGTCACCTTGGCATGCATCAACACCACCTTGATCAAGACCTGCGCATAACATGGAATCGTGGATTTTACCAGGATAACCAGTCAGGCAACGAGCTTTGGACACTAGAGGAACAGAAGCTTGCATCAAATGGTTTGGTTGTGATCCTCCTGATGCCAGGGTACCCCATCCAGTGATGTAACATTTCTTGCCAGGATCGTCAAGAGGAAGAGGCAGGTCATCACGCGGCAAACAAACAGTAGACACGCCTTTGCCCAAGACAGCAGGTCTAGCCAGCTTGATGACTGCGATGTCATTACTGTATCGAAGTGGGCTGTGGTAGTTTGGATGGGTGATGATTTGAGCGACAGCAATGTCTTGCTCTGTTCCTACAGATCCACTTACACGGTAATGAGCGCCCATTCTGAAAAAAGAAGGAAAAAAAACAGTCTTAAAATTGCAAAATATGGTTGTTTTGGCCTTAAAGGCTTTGATTGCTACCTGATCTTAATCTGAGATGCTGATTTTCCCACGACACAATGTGAAGCAGTGATAACGAATCGTGGATGAACCAAGGATCCTCCACAGAACTGACGACCTGAAGAAGTTGTAAGCATAGCTTGCCAGGGCCAACTGTTGACTTGTGCTTGAGTGCCTCCCACGATACGGGACGTTACTGGACGCTTTCCACATTCTCCTACGAAGGATCAAAAGATGCTATACAATGTTGAATCATAAAAAGGAATTTACAAATGACTACTTTGACGATACGGCAGCCATCTTGGATTGTAAGACATTATGTGGCGTCCAGGGTGCAAATAGAGCTTTCTTACAGTTATGACGTCGATTCACATTAACATCTCACAACAAGAGAATGCAACAAAAAGATTAATTAACATGGTACATCGATCACCTTTACTCATAAAGGAAAGACAAACAAACGAAACTATATATTTTCGATATTTTTTTTTTGTTTTACCCCTGGCAAGATGGCCGCCGTATATTTGAAGTAGTTCATTGTAGACGATGAGATAAACTCAAAGTTATTGTTATTTTGATAATAAGAAACAAATCGTGTATTGTATTAATTAATACATAAATTAAATAATTAAAACCCATATTCTAAATTTCAATTGAAATGCCATTGGACAAAGAGTCACTCTTCCACTGTTAATCCTGTATTTTAAATATGTTTTATTATACAACATTTGGAACAAAAATTTACTTTCTTTAAATCATTCAGTCGTTTGTGTGCAGTTAGTAATTCTTTCGAAACTTATTACCATGACAATGAAATAAGGACAGAGCAATGTGATTTATATTTAGAATTTATCCATCATAGCAGCAAAACTAGAGCGGATGCAATTAAACCGTGAAATAAAATCAAACTAAATACTAACTAATAGTATCTATTTAGTGACTAATAGTCACTATTACTCAACCAGAATATCTATTAAACAAAGACACAAATGGTCTATTGTGTATTTGTCTTCGTATGATGAATGTTCTGGCTGAGTGATGGCAACTATTAGTCACTAAATAGATACTATTAGTTAGTATTTAGTTTGATTTCATTTCACGGTTTAATAGGCCCTTTGCAGTTAACGGTCACATGTCTGTACTGGACTGCAAAATTTTTGTTTTTATATTAAATTGGTGATTCTTTTTAGCTACTTGTAAAGAACTGAATGAAAACATGTGTATCCAGTGTGTTACGAAATGCAGTTTTATTACGATCTCTCGAAACAGGTTGTAGAAAGTTTGTTTGCAGTCCAGTATATTTCACCCTTCAAATCAAAATGTTCATTCATTTGCTCTCAGTGAATTAATCAGCACGTGATTGTTTAGCAGCAAAGGGCCTATTGCATCCGCTCTAATACAACCTGCAATGATCCTTTATTGTCTGATATATAGATTCAGCTGTATACCTGTATGGGGAAGAACAGTGTTTATAGGAGGAGAAGAAGTTGGGTTACTACAACGTCCCCTGGCAACAGAGATGTCGTCAATAGCAATATCTCCTGTGTAAGACGCCCCACGTATTCCTTCTACTACAATCTGGAAGGGAAAATAATTTTATCTTTAAAACACATTTGATGTCTCATGTGGAGCGAGTGCTGCAATCGAAATAGCGAAATACAGTCCACTCTGGTTATTGTGGACATAATCGGGACCGCCACTTGGTGTCCGTAATAGTGAGTTTCTGTTATAGCAGGCGTGTTTGTAATGAATGATGACGTACATTTTATTGGATACGTGTGCCACTGTGTTGTAGAAAATCCCTATTTCACTATGACGTCACATTGAAATAATCTATTGTTTAAACGCAAAGGATCATGGTCGTCAGAGGGGGTCAGATCAACGCAAATTCACCGAAAATTGCTGTAAAACCTGTATCAATCCACAAAGAGAAGTAGAATAGCCAGCAAACTCTCAGAATAGTTTTTAGTACATATTAACACATATTATATCTGAATCGCTAGGAGCACATTTTGTTGAATTTTCTATTGGATTTGGCGATTCTTTCCCCCCCATAAACAAGCAGTGACGTCATAGTGAAATAGGGCAATTAGAATTAGTAATAGAATTACCACAAAGAAAAAGCAGAAGTACACTCTATACCGAAAAACAATCAATTATAGAAGATGGGTTATTAGTAAGCGTTCGTTAAACGTAGTATAAAGCGATTGTTATACAGAATTGAAATAGCTTTTTGGTACCGTTCAAGGGGTCCGTAACAGCGAGACAAATTAAAGTGACTTACATTTAGATCCCCAGTAAGATCGATATGTGCAACATGCCATGTATTACCCAAGTCACCAGACTTGCTAAAGACTTTCTTGTTGTCGTTGAACACATTAAGCGTGCCCACGGTTTGCCCGTACATGTGATAATAGAACGTCATGCACAGGTCATTACTGTTGGAAGCTTTGAAATTGAGCCTGGCAGAATCACCTTGAACGCGCGCAGATGACGTTTCGATGTACGCATAGAAACCTGACATAAAGAAAATGGAGGATATTAATGGACGTTCATGGGCATTGTTCTCGCGCATCCTTTCTGCGCATCAATTTAGTGTGCGCTCTCTCATCGTGATGATGTCATTCCAGTGTTTTGTTAAGCAAAATTTCAAGTCCACACTTGTAGTCCAATAATATTTTATATTTGTTATCTAACCCAAATTCTAGTAAATGATTACTAATTATTATGTTGTTTTCTAGAGTTCTGTGAAAAATGGGGACGATCAAAATATTTTTTCATTAAAATATGTCTTTCTATGCCTACGGAGTTTGTAGAGTTTGAGAAATCTACAATCTACAAAGCTTTTCGCTGTTGTATCACAGCGTGGGACAATCACAACAGAGCTGGGCTCCAAACTAGGTGAAATCCCAAAGATCGAATTAGAATTTAGTAATTGATCTTTGAGGAGGGAGGAAAACCGGAGAACCCGGAGAAAAACCCTCGAAGCACAGGAGAGACTGACCAACAAACAACTCTACTCACATACGACATCGAGATCGGCAGGACTCGAACTCGGGCCGCATTTGTGAGAAGCGGCGCATTAGCAGCGCACGCCACCGGTGCTTCCCAATGTTGGAAAAATGTGGCCCATATTTTTGAAGTAACACTTTCGTATGATAAAATTGTAAAATCTTTTTCGTATATAAAATCATAGTAATTTCAATCATGAGAAAGAGGAGCCGTAACTGCCATTTCTTGCTAACGTCCACTAATTCATCAATCTCACCAATACCCGTCTTTTACTCTTTTACATAATAGTCATAATCATATTATCCAATCCCCCGCCCCTTTTTGAAGATGCTCCGCCAGAGGAGGATCCACTTGCATCCCAGAATGCATTGCGAGTGAGACACAACGTCCTACTACTTAACCCGCTAAAATTCATATTTTTGAAATTGTAAATTCAATCGTGCTTACGTAGAGTTTATGTCATACCTATTAGCGATATCTATTTCTAAATTCTTCAAGAGATTTAAAGTTACTCTTCAAAATACTGAAATACTCTTTGAGTAATTTCAGGTTCAGTACAGATCCTACAACTGGCTACTTTTATATGCTAAATTAGTCGAACACTGTCTTTATCAAATGTTAAAGCAACACCTTAGTATTACTATTACTCCTACTATTATTATTTTTTTCCTTTTCTTTCTCTCTTATACTTTGTCTTGGGTATTTTATTTTATTTTTTGTACTTGTCTATCCTATTGTTAAACGAGTGTAAGTATATCATATTTTAACATAAAAATGTTAATGAAATACAAAAATGTCAATAAAATACAAAAAAACACCTTAGTATTTGTAATATTAGTGGTAGAAGTATCACTGCCAAAAAATCAAATAAACCGGTTAAAGCCAAAGAAAACAACAATAAGCGTGCACGGGCACTTGGGATACTAGTTGATCCTCATCTGATACTTCGCGGTCCTTGACAGTGAGCTTCCAAGAATTTTTGACAAGCAGCGGGAATTGCTTGTCTGCTTGTCTGTCACTTCATAACATATAAAATAAGTTGCTCTACTGATATTTTCTAGTGATGCATATCATATCTACTAACCTGATCCATCGTGATTATTACATTACATTACTTTTATTTTTTTCATTTTTCCTCGTTAATCTATCAATTTTGTACTTGCTGACTATATATTAATTTTATTATACGACTATTACGTAATTTTACCTTATAAGGTCAAGAGAACTCGCAAAATATGGCACCGTATTATGCTAGTCCTGTCCCGGTTTAACCGGTTTAACCGGGACAGGACTAGCATAATACGCTCGTAACTTTTCGCAACTTTTTTCATCATGTTTCGAGGTGAAAGTGACCCAAATTTTGACCTAAATTTTCACTATGACACGAACACTGACCTAGATTTCCTAGAAATCAATTTTGAAATAGATGACAATGTTCTTTTAAAAGTTTTTGAAAACCCGCAGGATACGACAGTCGAAGTACAGAAGGACAACGAGCTCGAGACCACTAATTTCGCCGATGAAGATGAAGTATCAACATTCATAAGAGAAAACAGGAACAAAAACACTGCAAAAAAGACACATAACGATTTACAAGTCTTCTACAGGTGGGCAAAAACGATTAAAGAAACAAGAAAATTGAAGAGATACCGCCTAATGAGCTGGACAAACTACTAGCCTGTTTTGTGGTGAAAAGTACGCAAGCAAAATGGCGATGAATTTGAACCAGATACTCTTACCTCTTATTTCCGTAGTATCGACCGCTTCCTTAGAGAACAAGGCAAACAATACTCCATTTTGCTGGATAGAGAATTCAACCGTTCTCGGGAAGCCTTGGCTTGCAAAAGAAAGGAGCTCCGTAGGTGTGGGAAAGGCCAGAAGCCAAACAAGGCACAGGGGCTGAGTACAGACCATATTCAGATATTATGGCAAAAACAACAGCTTGGCAACAATTATCCTCAAGTCCTTCTGCGTACAGTTTGGTTTCACAACACTGTTTACTTGGGTTGGAGAGCACAAGATGAGCACCATCGTGTAAGATACGGCGACTTTGAAGTCAAAACAGATGGAGAAAGAGAGTACGTGGAATGGATTAAGGAACGCGGAAGCAAAACTAGAACAGGCGAAAATGAGTTCGTCCCGGATCGTCCGTTCAATCCTAAGATGTTTGCAACTGGTGGACCTCGTTGTCCAGTGAAATTATTCAAGGAGTACATTTCTCATGTACCACCAGAAATGAAAAAATCTGAATCTCCTTTCTACTTGGCAGCCATTCAAAAACCATCATCAGAGATATGGTACAAGAGACAACCACTTGGAAAGCACTCGCTGGCACAGTTCATGAAAGAGATGTGCAAAGCCGCCGGTATTGAAGGCCGTTTTACCAACCACTCGGCACGAAGAACCATGATTTCAACGCTACGAAAAGAAAACGTAGAGCCTCTGAATATAATCGCCCTGGCTGGCCAGAGAAACCTAAAGTCTTTGGATAGTTATTCAGAAGCGTCAACAGAGCAACAGCACGTTATGTCTTCCAAATTAAGTGAGCACATCGAAGGAAGAAAACTAACGAAAGATTCGGCCTTGAGTCCTAAAGTACCGCTTCAACTTTCCAGTACTCTGACATCCAATCCATTAGAGCCTGCAGAACAGCCAGAATCCAATCAAAGCATGTTTTATGGAGCTGTTTTCAATAACTGTTCTATCAACTTTGGTAGAGATCATCATGCTTTGGCGGTTAAACCATCCCCCAGTTTTAAGAAGAAATTCAAGATAATTGATCCATTAAACAGCGACGATAAGCTATAAGAACTAGTGAACTCACTAAGCTTTTTTTTGCTGGAATTCGTCTTCATGATTCTAACTTTTCAAAACTTTTGATTGTTAGTAAACTTATTTTGAATCGATGCGAAGTGTAATTTTACGAAGATCATATCTAGTTTGACGAGTTTCATGTCAGTTGTCATGTAATTTGCCTATTGACCAATAAGATTAAAGGCACTTAATGGGTTTCCTTGTGTTTACGTTTTTTCTGAGATAGCGTGCGGACCTTGAAAACTCAAAAAATACTGATAAACTCGCTCAAAAAGGGACAAATACATATCAATTTTCAATGTCGTATAATAAATAACTTATTTGGGTTTTTTCCCGTAATACGGGCTGATATTTTACTCATTACTCGTATTTTTCCTCGTCCCTACGGGACTCGGAAAAATACATTCGCAACTCGTAAAATATCAGCCCGTATTACGGGAAAAAACCCAAATAAGATATAATTATACGTCCTGCAATGCCCCATAAGCCTCTGGCTTGAGCCTCATTATCATTGCACATACGGCTTTTTTTATGTTGTTGAATGAAAAATAAATAATAATAATAAAAAAAAGATGGCGCAGCTTGTTCGCAGTACTCACCTGATCCAGTATGGTCAGTGCACGGTCCTGTCGCCGAGGAAGGCGTACAACCCCTTCTGATTGTCCAATCAAACTTGTCATTTATTTGTTGTTGCCATGCTCCGAACGAGTTAAAGTTGTTCGCCATGGCTGAAAATAATCAGTCAAAAAAGAATCAGTTGCTTAAAAGAGTTTTCACATTACGTCATGACCGATGCATTGGATAAATAAGAAATAAATATTTACCGTTAATTTGTACGCTTGTTATTTAAAAAAAGAATTACAAAACAGTTTTCCTTGTTTGATACTCTGATCAAAATACTTGGAATACCGAGAGGCCATTCGAGTCCGCTTTGTTCCCTCAGCATCCCTCCAGTTTTGTTCAGAGTACCAAACCTGGAAAACTGTTTTAAATTTATTTAATTCAATATACAGTGAGGTTTAACAATAATTGCAAGAATTTTTCATGATATAGATAACGACTAACGACTAGAAATTTAAAAAAAAATACAAAGAAAAAAACCAAGCAAAAAAACAATACAAAAAAAACAATACAAAAAAAACAAAAAAACAAAACAAAACAAAAACAAAAAACAAAAAAAACAAACAAAACAACAACAACAACAACAACAAAAAACAAACAAACTAGAAATTAATGTGTTTTGATTCTAAAGCCCCCTTCATTACACCTTTTGCTGTTCATTAAGAGAAAATGTACATTCATTTGTGCCAATAGTTGTATCAATAACGTGTAATGTACTTTCATCAACACCACAAGTAACATCATTAGCGCGGACCAACTTTCAATAACGATATTTGAATATACGTGTACATTCATAGGCATCAATGGACAATCAATAGCGCGTTTGTACATTCATATGCGCGGAATGTATTTTCTTTTGCGCGAAATTCAACTTCAATAACACCAAATGGCAAACAATTGCATTTATGGACAATCATTTACCCAAAAGTGAAAATTCATTAGTGCTATTAGCATAATCATTGACAATCTATAATGCGTTTGGACAATCATGAGGGTCAATGTTATATTCTATAGCGTGGTTCGACAAACATTTGCATGATTCGAATGAACAATAAGAGAAATAAAACAATCATTAGCGATTTTTAATCTATTTTAGCCTTTAATTTCTTCGCCATTTATACATCGTGGCAAATACGTTTGCATATAACTGAACCACTTACCACATTTAGCGATAGTGATAGTTGCCACATTTCTCTGGAGTCCTTCCATTAGCAACTGCGTTCTATAGTGACCTAGAGCAATCCCTTGTCGTCTTGCCTCAGCCCGATCGTTCTTATGTTGTTGGATCTCTGGACGGCTGATGTCGGCTTTGATTGCTGCTTTAAGTGAGCTAATTGCTATTCTCCTACGCAGCCGCTATTATGGAGGCAGTTACCTGAGTTTTTTATATGTTTTAAAGTGATAAACAAAAATCGCTAATGATTGTTTTATTTCTCTTATTGTTCATTCGAATCATGCAAATGTTTGTCGAACCACGCTATAGAATATAACATTGACCCTCATGATTGTCCAAACGCATTATAGATTGTCAATGATTATGCTAATAGCACTAATGAATTTTCACTTGTGGGTAAATGATTGTCCATAAATGCAATTGTTTGTCATTTGGTGTTATTGAAGTTGAATTTCGCGCAAAAGAAAATACATTCCGCGCATATGAATGTACAAACACGCTATTGATTGTCCATTGATGCCTATGAATGTACACGTATATTCAAATATCGTTATTGAAAGTTGGTCCGCGCTAATGATGTTACTTGTGGTGTTGATGAAAGTACATTACAGGTTATTGATACAACTATTGGCACAAATGAATGTACATTTTCTCTTAATGAACAGCAAAAGGTGTAATAAAAAAAATAACTGTTTTTGTATATACCAGCAAGATAATATCAAACAAATCAGTATTACGCAAGTTTTGCTTAAAAGAATTATTATTTCTTATTTGTTATTTTATTTTATATGACAACGTTCTTTTAATTAGCTGTATATTCGTTTATTTATTTATTTTTATTTAAACATATTAACTCTCTGTGTTCGCTCCAAGAGCTAAGCTCATCGTAGGAGATTACACATAACATAATTACAATGTTTTTGGAGTTTTTAGAAAAAAGAAAAAGAAAAAAAAACCCAAAAAAACCAGCATATATATAAAAAAAGTACAATGGAGATTACATCGTGGGAGATTACGTGTAACATATTAGAAAAAAAACATATATATATATATAGAAAAAGTACAATGGAAAAGAAAATATATCTACAAAATCAAGTTCTTTACTCTACAAATCTTTTTTCGTTTATCAAATATTGTTGGACACTCAAGAACAATTTTTGATTTTGCTTAAAAGTTAAATGTGGAGAACAACATAGAAAAAAGTTTACTTTGTATTCGTTTGCTTTCTCGTTTCATACTGTATTAGAATGCTTTAGATGTTTAACAACACTTACCATCTGGACTGGGTAGGGCTTTTTCTTGGTCCCTCTCTTCATAATCTGAAGAAGAATTAAAGAAAAAAACATGAAATACTCCAGGAACTACAAGAACTATAAAATACTTGATAAACATGTTCGTGAATACGATAACAATAACTACGCACTCGGAACTTTTTTCGCACCCAAAAACTACTTACTAATGTGACCTCTTTCTCATACAAGGTGTCGGTTTCGCATTCGATATATACCGCATTTTTTGAAGACCACAGACTCATTTGCACAGGCTTAGCCTCGTATATAACCTATTCACAGATACCATTAAAAGTCCGTGAGATTTCAAAGCCTTTGTATTGTTGAGCATTCTTCAATTCCTTGCTTTGCAGTCGTCTTTAGCAAATGGTTTGCTCTTAGACGAGGTTAATCCTGTGTAGGTCAGTCGTCAGTCATAAAAAAGCGGTGTTTAGCGAATAAGAAAAAGGAAATATCTATTTTATTACCTTCAGCTGCGGCAGCGATGCTAAAAACTAAAAGTAGTACCTTGAGCCACGTGTTGGCGACGATGTACCAATGTAGAATACTGCCCAATGCACTAGTTTTATACATAAACGGTTGTTCAATAAGCTATTCATTCGATGACAAGGTGTGCATACATCACTAACGAACGACACACATCACAACACCTGAAATAACTCGCATACAACTTCACGTAACTCAAAAAACAAAAAACAGAGAATACAAAGTAAATTACTTCAAAATGTCCTTCAACACATAAAAAAACACTTTACAGATGAATAAACTTTTTGAATGATTAGTTTGTTTTTCTTCCCTAAGCGATTTTTGAGTTATTTACACTTTAAGATACAAGTGTATTGGATTAGTTTATTGATTGCTTCGTATAAATCGTAATCAAAGGCTTCTTAAGTAAGTCATTGTAATATTTAGAGGGCGGATTGTCATCAATTGTTCCTAAATGTCGTAATTACCACAAGCAGGCGATTGCTGCTCAAACATACGCCATAGTCGTGCTTATATTGCAATTATAGATTCATTCAGATCACTATTCATAAAACATAATATATCGAGAGAATAAAGTTGAGGTTACTGGAAACCTTCAGGGGTATGTTTCGTTTAATCTCTTCGCAACACTTTAAACAAAACCCCATTAAACTATATATCGTTTTAAAGGTCATATAATAGAGATTCAGAAAATAATATTTGAAAGCGATTTTTTAATTTGAAACAATGCTATGGGGCGCCGTTTGTGTCAATAATACTTACGTGTTTTATATATACTAATGTCGTATTATATAAAACTTTCAACACCAAATATAATATATCATGTGTTTTATAAAACTTCCGAAGTGAAACATATAACTTCTTCAGCAAAATATATAACTTCCTATCCTTTATAAAACTTCGCTACTCATGTAAACTTCCAAAGGAAAATATAAAACTTCACGTTTTTTATAAAACTTCTTGTTGACGACAACTCTATTGGCCAGCGGTTGTTGCTGGGGCGCCACGTGAACGCGTAATTCGATACTAGCACTCCCTTATAATTCTGGTTGTAAGTAGTCATGGCGGATGAAAAACAAGAATCGATACTTAAACGATTGGCAGAGCTTATCAACAAGAGCTCAAAACAAGACAGTGAAAGTCAATCGAGTAGTCAAGAAGTGCCTGAAAATAATTTGCAGCGGCTGTTTCCTAGCATAAGAAGGTCTACACCATTGCCATCATCGTTCCAGGAGTCAAGAGTGAAAACAAGTACGGCGTTTAATCCGCGTGCTAAAAAAAAAACCTTACAGCCGACCAAGTAAGCCATCAAAGCCAGTAATAAGAGATGTTATATTATTGCCTGATCCACGAATGAACAATGTTCCTCGAGGACCGTTAAGGGAAGAACTGTATTTGAGAGAGCTAGTTGCGAGCGCCGTGGAAATTCCGTCAGAAATGAATGAGAACGAGATCCGCTCATTGCTTGAAGGTTTGTTTGCAGACAAACTCCAGTCAGTAAACGGACACAAGTTCCAGTCGTGAGGGTTGTGGGAAATAAGATAGTCCAACCCAAAATCAATCGTCAGTGGGATGCCAAGATGCTGAAGCATATTGCTGGACAGGGCCCGATCTACGTTCGAAGCTGGGAGAGCATTGAACGAGATTTTGGTTGGGTGCCTGAAGAAAATGAGAGGAAGATACTGAGAATGAATGTACCGAAGTAACCGATGATGAAGAATTATTAAAGCCAACTTTTGGAAGCAAGCCAAGTAAGTCAAAAATCTGCCTCTGCTATAATTTCTGTTGCTTCAGAGCAAGCCCATCGCTTTTCTGCATCTACCAGTCAGATACCGGCACCTACCCTTACCTCTTCTGCATCTACCAGTCAGATACTGACCATTGATGTGGATGCATACCCTACACCTGCAATTGCCCATACTTCAGCAGCCGGTCATGAAACTGGTTCACCAACCACCTCCGCTGTCATGTGCCCCACTTGCCACACTTCATTTCCTTTAAGCTTAATAGAAGAGCATGCCGATATCTGCTGTGAGAGAGTTGCAAGGGCTTCAGAGCTGGCTTATAGTAACCTGATGTTGACTATGGAAGTGGAAGATAATCAAGATAATCCAGCACAAGATGTTGACCACATGGCTCAAGAACGTGAAGAAGAGAAGTCTGAGCTCAAATACATAATAGAAAAAATTAAAGGGCAAGTTTCTGCGAAGTCATCACACATTGATGTACAAAGAAAATTCATATTTGATGACTATTTTGAGGGAAGAAGAGGCCATGGATCAAAGCAGAAAACCGCTTGTCTGTAGTTTTCATTGGTGAAGCTGCTGTCGATGATGGGGGACCAAGAAGAGAATTTTTCACAGGTACAGAATAGTTTGCAATACTTAGAGTAAAAAAATATAAAATTTTCTAATGTAATAATCTTTTCTTTTTAGAAATTTTTGAACATGTGAAAAGACGTCTCTTTATCCAAGATGACAAAGATGGATTTGTTCCATTGGAAAGTACTGTGGCCTTAACAGAAGGCAGCTTTAAAGTTGCAGGAGAGCTGATGGCCATGTCCCTTGCTCAAGGTGGGCCTGCACCAAATTTTCTTGCCTCTTGGGTGTATGACTACTTGTCCTCAGGCCTTGATGGTGTGCCAGCCCAAATTGAGAATATCAAAGATAGCAAATTCAAAAGGGTTGCAGAAAAGGTAATTACAACTGATTAATTAATAAAGGGTGGTACAACTGAATCTAAAATTTCTGAGAAATACAGTAAAAACCTGCAAAAAAGAACCACTATTTTTCTTGTATTGCAATATTGATTTAGTAAATTTGGACTTGTCTTTACCTATTCCAAGGTAATCTCAAAGTAGCTCTTTCAAGATGTGTGGTGAGAAAAATATATAAATTTGGAAAACTGGCTAAGATTGAGACTTGCACAAAAGAACAAAATGAGGAGATTATAAAATTGGTTATTATAGAATTTAAGATGATCTGTTGATTCATCAATGTTTTGATGGAAATGCACACACTTCAGTTGGAATGTAGAGATTCTTGTTCAAGAACAAAAAAAGTGAAAAAGATATTTTCATTGCTTTATCTAGATAATGGCAGTTGAAACAGAAAAAGATCTGCAGGAGGTATTGACAGAAGATGATTCAATGGATATTTTAAATGAAGTTGGATATCGAGGAGTTCCTCAAAGAGAGAAGATTAAAAACAAAGACAAAATTCTAAGGTACACAAATATTTTCATTATGAAATATGCGAATCTATATAATTTCTTGGTGTTTTCTCTTGACATATTGGTGTGTGTAAACCCTGGGGGTGTCTTTAAACTTTTTTTGTATGGGGATGCTTCATCTGGACTCTTGATCCTTACCCTTTTACATACCAAATTTCTGCAAAAAGATACCCCTTTACTATATATAACTTTTGCCTGAAAAGGTACTCTTTCAAGTACCTTTGCCTGTAAAGTTATTCCTTGCATATACCTCAAAACAACTGATTGGAGAGACTTGAAAAAATTCAAAAACATGACTGACTGCAATGTCAAGATATTTTTACACTTACTAATTAATTTTATTCTTTAGGTCTGTGTATGTCAAGGTGTATGTAGAGCCAAAAATTCCAATGCTTAATCAGATGGCCAAAGGATTAGCGTTGTATGGGGTACTGATGAGATTACGAAGAATAAAGAGGAAATGAGAAAGGTCTTCACCTTTGACAACTTCGAAGAGCTAACAATGCATCCTTGCGGGCCCTTTGGTCTATTAATTTTTCTCTCCCTCAGAAGTTGAAGGAAGATGAAATTATTACATACAAGGCGTTTGCAGGACTTTATTTGTATGGTAGAGTATGAAGGTGAGAAACAAAAACTTGGCACTTCAATAAATAGATATTTCAATATTCACTTTGTGAAAAATAAGCGGGGGTGAATAATTCTTAATACCAAACATGG